>CAJQUW010004206.1:0-20555 GCA_907163375.1 Prostheceraeus crozeri | reverse complement strand
TAATAGCTCATCACGAACTTTGCTGATCAAAACTCTGTTCTTTTAAGCTTGGTGGTCGTGGTTTTGGTTTCACTGATGTTTTTTCAAGAATGTGGGCTAATCGATAGACAATATTAGTTAACATCATTTTCTACACATTAGAGTTGCTGATTGACTTATGTTTGACACAAAAATACATTAAAATGTCAAATTTGACAAATCTGACGATGAATGACTAAATGGATGTTTCGCTACGGTAGCACAATTATGAGCCTAACATTTTTGAGATCATCCACAAGCAGATGGAATTATGCGATGTTCAATACTCCCTTACTTAAGAGGACTCCTTTTTACTTTCTGGCGTCACTTTCAAGCTTCATAAGACTTCACTCTAAAAAATTTTGGTTTTTAATTGGTTCTCCAGAAAACCACATGGATTTCCAGAAAACCAAATGGTTCTCTGGAAAACCAAACTGGTTCTCCAGAAAACCAAAAGGATTTCTGGGAAACCAAATGGTTCTCTGGAAAACCAAACTGGTTCTCCAGAAAGCCAAAAGGATTTCTGGGAAACCAAATGGTTCTCTGGAAAACCAAACGGTTGTCCAGAAAACCAGTTCGGTTTGCAATTATATTGGGTTGGGTCAACCAGCAGATCAATTTTGATGCAAGAGGCAATCAATAAAAATTGCAACGTTTGACAGCAACAATCAAATGATTGCGACCAATTAATGAAAATGCAATTGATTTTTGATGAATCCTGGTTTATGAGCCTTGGTACGGTAAGGGTTAAGTGTCGTGGAAATCAAATTTGATTTTCTACATACGATTGCATGTCGAAGGAGATCCATTGACAGATCCTCGTTTGTGTAGAGTTGTAGACGGACATTCATATTAGTGATAGCAGAACTACTGATTTCCCAAAAAGTATATTAGATTATTAACCACGCGGAATCCTGATCTATCAATAGTGATATGAATGATGGATTATTTAAGGATGATTTGAAGTGTTCAAAGTTGTGCTGCTTAGAACCTATTCCCAGCCTATTTGTATTTCACATTCTCATTTCACACCAGAAATTTAAATTTCATGGACTCATTAGACACAAAAACTCTACTTTAGAATTGAATGTTGGGCAGTTAAGGAATTTTATCATTCTCTCTCTCTCTCTATTAATACTCCGGTGTCTTCTTTATCATCTACTGAAGGCTAACTCTCTTTCATTCACTGCTGCACATATCGTGATTCCCCGAACTCTCTTATCTCGCTGCGATGACTTGGCCTAAATTTAGCGAGCGGAATCTCTCCAAAGGGAAAATATTACGTGACACTTTGCTTTTAACAGAAAGCATACTTCTTTGATAAGTTTTTACAGATGTATGTACAAAGTAATAAATCATTAATGAAATTGCCAATGATTTACTGATAGCAAAATCTTTCTTTACGAAAAGCAATCGGTTTCGAGGATCTACACTTTGTGTTGTTGCCATGACGTCAAGAATGAGGTGAGTCTGATTTTCTTCATTCATTGACGCATTTGTTCTAGTGACCGTGTCATGTGCAGTGAGGTAAACGTGCTGTCATCTTATTTCTTGTGGAACTGTGAAATTTGTTTTGCTGCTTCAACGTTTATCCCTCTATGTATGGAATTACATATGATCCACACAAAACGTGAGTATATCAGAAGATTTTAACAGTTGTTTCCAACAGTCCTTCATGTACTGTATAGCTGACATGCTTAAATACTGTTTGCAATTCAATCTTAAATTACTTTATTTAATTATGAGTGAATATGAGTATTCATGTAAGTATTCCCTTATAAATTATTCGGGCATCTAGCATTATTATAAATAAAATTTATTTACTTATTAATTACCTTTACCCTTTCAGTTAAGAACAAGTGTCATTTAATGTACACGTAAATATCATCGCCAAATGTAGCTGCAGTAAACAACTTTTTCCGTTTAATTCGTGCTGATTTTGCATGAAAAACTTTGCTTTTGCATGCTTATTAATTGGTTTTGATTTCGACATGTTTTGTGCAAGCCCAACATGCCACTTACTGTATAGAAGAGTCTATTTTGCATCGTGTGATGCGTAACTCTCTTTTGTTGTTAACAGCCGAATTTACTTTGCATGCCGCTTATTGTACAGAAAAGCTCTTCTTGTGGTGTTTGGTTCACATGGCGTCGTTTTATATGTGCATGCCGCTAATGGTGTACAAAATTTTGTCTGAAAAATTTATTGTCTATCATTATTTCTGATTACACTACAGTCAAAGCTTGTTAATTAAGAACATACATTCCAGATTTTCAATCTCTGAATTATCAAAATTCTTAATTAAACATCAGCTTATGTATGCAAAAGATACAAAAAATGCCACGGCCGTATGATCTTAATTAACCGAAATATTAATTATCCGTGTTCGAACTAACGAGCTTCGACTGTATGTGATATCATTTATGACAGTGTAGGCCTATATGGCATTATTTCCGCATCAACAAACATTGATTTCATAGTTGAGTTTTGTTACACACCTTTTCAATAACATCGTACTATATTACCGCAATTCTCTAAATGCTTCTTCTACACAGTCCAAAAATATTGAGGATATCCCTTCTGAGATTATTTTTTCCTTTTTTCAGTAGCGAGCTCCACTCCAGTGGCAACGAGTATTGGCATCGAAAAATTCGACGACGCGGTTTTTTTGCGCTGCACCGGATTAGTTGGGCGTGCATCCTGCGGAAGGCCTATCTGTGATTTTGTTTACTATCTTGGAGAAGACTAGCAAATGTCTCAACTTCATTGGAAATTTTGTGACTAAAGACATCGTTCCTCGTCTTTCTTGTATTATTTTATGCAAGCTTGACTTGAAAAAAAGTGAAAAATTAGAAACAATGACTTCTTGACGTTTCGGGTACTTTTCTGGGAAATCTTGTATGGTTTTAGATAAATAGTAAACTTCAAAATACCTCACTTGAGTATTCAAGCATTTTTTTACACATTTTCACAATAATTCTTTTGCACACTTTATTGAGCTTATTTTATGCTCAGCCAACAATTTGTGCATGTTGTTTTAAAATGATATTAGTACGAATGAAGTAAATATATTAGAGCATATCAGAATTGTATTATAAAATATGAATTAATAATATTATTTTATACTATTATTATATTAGGCCTATTATTTAGTATGTATATTAAATTTTATCGGAAGCAAATATCGGGTCACTCGTGAAACCGATATTGGTTCTCCAGAAAACCAAGATATAAAGCTGAAAAACCAATTTTGGTTTCCCAGAAAACCGATGACTTTTGGTTTTCCAGAGAACCAATTTCACTTGGTTCTCTGGAAATCCACATTTGGTTTCACCCCCGGGACAGGCTGAAAAACCAAAATTGGTTTTCCAGGAAACCAATTTTTTTAAGAGTGTTAATACATAATAAAAATGCAAATAGTTTCTTTTTGTTTCATTTTCGATAGAAAAGCACAAATGGACAAGTGATAATGTGATTATCTGTCACATCCAGGACTTCTAATAGTACAAAATCACGGCGACCTCATTCAATGTCAATTATTTGATAGAAGCATTGTGATCAAATGGCAACTGAAACATCTCAAGAGTCGTAAAAGCAAAGTTTATTCGTGAAAAGAAAAGAAATGAAAAATAGTTGATAAATCTTTTAGAGATTATACAGCTTAAGTCCGAGGTTGAGAGAAATTCATCCTTTCTCAAAGGAAAGTACATCTGTTTTCATTGAGATTAAATGTCACATATCTATCTTATCATCTGAATTCAAAGGTTATGATTGATATGAAGTCATTAAGAGATTATGTGAGCAAGCAGATTGAATGATTGAATAATTCATAAGATGGGAGTGAACCCTTCAGATAGCATGAATCATTTCCCCTAGATTAATTTTCTCTCGAAGGTTGCAGAATAAAAAAGTTCTGTGATGATTTCGACTTATATAAATATTGTAATATAAAAATTCTAAGCGAAAAAAATGGTATTTAAACGATATAACAAATCAGCAACATGTAGCGAATATATGAGCTCGTAAATCAAAGAGCACGAAGATGTAAAAGGGCACTATGAAATTTTGTTGACCTCAGTCATAGAAATCCATAAAATTGACTAGACCGGCCATGCATTGAAAACAAAATAGACCGGCCATGCATTGAAAACAAAACTGTGCCGTAGACATGCGTTATCATGACAACGGAATCTAAGAGATGGTGGCTTCTAGTGGTTGACTATGGTTCGGGATTGGGAATTTAAATTCAGCTGAGGAATTTAATTTCTTCTTCGATTTCTCACTGCAGTGACGCGAATAGAGATGTCCTTTTCTCCCTGAAAATTTCTGGGAATGGAATTTGAGAATGACCAGAGTTATAAAACAAGAAATCATCTGTGCGGTTGACCTTCTTTATCCAGGCATCAATGCCATTTATCAACGACAACAAATTGAAGCTAATTTCCTATTTTCGATGTTTCATTTGCAGCAGATTAGATCTATTGAGATGAAGTTGGGCTGAAAAAATGAAATTTGGTTCTAGTTAAGGGTGTGAATTTATCTCTCAAAATCGTGTTGGATTGCAATAAATATTCCAGTTTCTAGTGTTGATCAGGAATTCGGTAAGTGCTCTAAAAGACAGCTGTTGCAGTTTGAAATGAAAATCAAGCATTTTAGGAATATCTCATTTTGTTCTCTTCTGAGAAAGTGGTGTAATTCACATTTTTCTGTCTTTGTACGTGATGTTCTCCATAAAAAGTATTGATTTTATAGTTTTTTACATCATGTACCGCTCATTATTACTTGATTCTGACTGAGTTGCAATTTAATTTGTTCGAATTCATCTATCTTACACTGAAGTTGAACTATGAAAGATCCAATTCAAATAGTATAACACGTTCGCACGGAAACTAAAGTTTTGTTACAAATATTTGGAATAAAGTTCATGACATTAAAAGCAGAAATGAGACAACTTGATGCATTCTTTTGGACAGAACCACAGAAATCCGACTATTCGCTAGATCTAAAGAAGAATCAAATTTGTGGCACATGGAGCAGGTGCAGGTTAGTGGAGTAACAGTTAGTCAGTGGACCTACCAGCATTCTCGCACGAGTTTCGTATAATTTGTAAGTTGTCACCCAGCATCATTAGACCGGCAGTTCTTCACTGTCACATCCAGTTGTCGGCGGATATCCATCAGAAGGACCCCTTGTTGCAAAAAAATCAAGTGCTATGTAAAACGTAAAACAATAATGGCATGGAGACAGGTTTTGCTGTCTACGTGGCAGGGATTGGTGCGCAAGAGCTCTGTAACAACGTCTACGTCACCAAGAGGATGATTTGTCGATGCAAATAACAGATGACAGATAGTGTTACTTTAGTCAACGGCGTGCTATGACTATGACTCCGCTACATGAATTACTACAGAAACCGGGTAATGTCATACTTTATCTACAACGGCGTGGGATTCGGCATGCTGTGCGAAACTGTGACTGTGGCCATGAAATGAATTTCCAACGAGATTTTTTGATGTTGGAGTACGTTTTTAATGAATTTTAATGGAGTATTAATATGAGTGGATGTCTACCCAGTTGTCTTACAAGCGAACGACTGCTAAATATGGCAAATTCCATCTGTTTTATGGATCTGCAAATTATCTCAAATTTGGTACACTCAATAAAATAAGTCACTTGGTCATTCGTAATTGGATATACCATTCACAATGTTCTGATCTCACCTGTATAGTAGATATTTTCCACAGTGTGTAAAGTGATGCTCCTCGGAGCGGTCGGATTGTGCAATTTCCTATTGAAACTAATGAAACGTCATGACAACAAACTTCATGGGATATCATATCCCCGTATTGCAGACGCCCAACATAAACATTAACGAGTCTAGCCTGAAAGCAATTGCACTCCCATATTCCAAGGCATCGCATAGTTGTCCCACAGAAACCCGCCCCACTGGAATCCCTATTTGATAAAAATCCAGTCCCATTTTCCGATTTTTTTGGTCACCTTGAACAGCTTTCAACTTCGTTTGGATGGTATTTTGCCATGAAGGATATTATTTGAAGTTCAACCTTAAATTTCATAATAACTTTTGATAAATAGCAGGAAATGATATTATCCGCAATGCAAGGGTGGTGGTTGGTTATTTTGATGAAGAACCTAAAATGTGACTTCACGGAACCGCTAATTGGACCTATGAATTTGCAATTTTCGATCGTCCATTGCTTTTTAGTTACCAAGTTGAGTTGTAATCAGGCATGCTTCTGGGAATGATTTTTACTTTCTTTGAAAAGTAATCCATCAAGTTAAATAGTACATATGTTTTTGTTGCATATGTGTTTACATTTACATGCATATAGTACATATATGCTTGTTGTGATGACTTATCTTCGGCGAATCTTAAATCTCGGACTAAAGCCCTCTCGGGATTCATCAAATAATTTCCCTCTCTATATCCCAGAGAACCGCATAGCCATCCTCTATCCATTACCAAGAATATTTGAATAGAAATTTAGCCCGATCAATATTGTAAATATCTATTCTTAGATCAAATCTATTTAAATAACTGACAACCCCGGCATTTTATTTTCAAAACTCCGACAACACCAGACAGGAATGAAACTAATATTCTAAAAAAAATCAGAGATTATTTCAGATTCAGCTTTTACTGTGAAAACATGTCAATTAAAGATTTGTTTAAAAACTTTAGCCAAGATATTAACTTTAGAGTGTGCATTCAAAAACAGCTGTTGAAAAAAAACGATTGTAAAATTCCAGAAAACTGATTGATTAAATTTTCGAAATGTACTATTTGTCCACGCATTTGCAATGTAACTTTTGAAAGTAGCACAATCCTTTTTTGCAATATTTTAGAAAAACACAAGCGTCTTCAGACTTAAATGATTTGACAAATGAATTTTCTCACTTATTGACCTTACACGTACCGAAATAATGATATAATCAAATTATACTTCTGATTTGTAATTTTTGGAAAATGCCAAGCAATTAGTACGATATCCCAAGAAGTTTGCGAAAGTAAAGAGAAATATATCTGGCTGCTCTCTTCATTATACTCCCCATGGAGTGTATTTTATCAATTAACCAATATTCAGATAACAATGCCTCCTATAGACAGGACTTCAACTAGTACCTACTAAGCCGGTCACAACTCACCCATAATGTTCATAGATTATGCTTCCTTCCGTGCATTGGAGTAAATAGTATTATCGCACGGCCAATAATCTGCTTTACAGGTAAAATAAAGCGATAGGATATCTACATTATACTCTCGGAGACAAATAAAGTGAGTTTCCAATCCTTGAATATCATATCATCTTGTGTAGATAAGGAAGTCACATGGTTTTATCAGCGGAAGTCAATGAATTTACATGCTTGTGCACGAGACATGGATTTTGATAAACTCTGTGCACTTAGATGTCAGTCAACAGTCCTGATGTACGTATGTATGCATGCAATTTATTTTAAGTAAAGTAAACTTCGTAAGTTGTACTAATGAACATTGCACAGACGGAGTGAACAGGAAGAACAGAAAGATTACGAAACTTTCCACTTATTCCATCGGTATCACTGTCAATTCACTATATGTCAGGAACAACTATCAATCATTTTAAGTTTTGTACCTGGAAACAGCTGAAAATGTCTATAGATAAGAATTTACAGTCTGACTAAATAGTTTCAGCACTTAATGAACAAACTTTCAATTTGAAATGAAATGCAAAGTATGTGTACCTTATTAGGTGAACTGACGACATTGTGGTTTTTTTAATTTGAAATCTAATTTCAGTTTATGGTGAAATGGTCCCATGGTGATTCCCATGGCGTTGTTCAAGTGAAAATGGTTTATTTCTGCACTTTCTAATGAAAATGGTTTATATTTGAAACTCCGATCTGCGACTATCCTATTCGATTAGGCTTATCATCCACGAAGGAATTCAGCTCAATTTCTTTTGATTTGGAATGCTCATGATACTCAGAAGTAAGGCCTTTTTAATTAACAAAACAGATGAAAATCAGATTGGCATAGATTAGAAAAATCCCCCTCGATCCCAACAAACGTGCGGGTTAGCAATATATAATGAATAATATTCATGTAATGAAAAAAAATTAGAATGCGCCCAAATTTGCCATGTAAACACACAATACTTTCTAGATTCCTCTGAGATTTAAGTTCACTAGCGAAGAAAATATCTACGTCACTTATGAAGGTTAAAAAATCATTACTTTTTTTAAAAAAATGCTTAAAAATATCTTTTTAAAACACGTTTTTTATTTAAAACACTGTTTCATCTCGTTTGAAAATTTTGCGTTACAGTGGCTTTTTAAGACTCAACCTTGGATTATGATTCAAGTTTGGATACCACAGTAATCTTCGAATCAACTGTTGTGTTTTATTGGCAATTCGGATCATTTCATGGGGAGTGAGTGCACTCCATATAAGGTATGCTTTACTTTCGGCAGATAAAATGAAAATAAAATTTCTCTTCCGGCATCAATAATCACAAGCCCTAACTCCTAAGCTTATGCGAGGATAACACAATTCGAGGTTGTAATGCCAGTAGAAGACCGAATCGGCTCAGATTGTAGCAGATAGCCAAGACTGAAGAGGTCTTTCATTCCTCCCTGTCTATCAGTTAACAGACCATGAGATGTAGACGTGTTTCAACCTGTAATAAACCGGTGCTGTCATTGAAATCGCCTACTTCAATAGTCCAAGTGTATTGGCCAAGTTTTCCAATTCGTCCAACTTCTCGAGAACGGTGTTGTAAGGTTCGAACCCTTCCACACCTTCGAGCGCATTTACTCAATATCGAGTTAGAATGTAAAAGTTTATCTCTTTATTTTCACTTTCAAGCATCACATCGCCTGAAACGCATTTTTCTGAGAAATCACATCCACAACGACCATTACTCGGATATACATTTTTCGCCTTTGTGTTTTGCAAATGGTTTAAGCTTGGAATTAAAGCAGACAATGCGCTGACAGTTTTACTGTCGAACTTCATTTAAATAAGGGGATTTTTCTTTTGCCAGCATGATAATACATAATAAATGCTGCCACGAAGCTGAACTTGAGACCAATCGGTCCACATAGTCACTGGGCCATGTAACTCTCTTGGATGTCAGATTTCTTTGCTGACAAGCTTCGCCATGAGAAGGTGCAGTTCAAAACACAACGAAAATAATATTGTCTTTGAAATGAGTAATGACTGAAATACAAATGTGTTCACTTGTCTTCGATCTTCAATTAAAAATGATTGTACAACATCTTTATCACCATACACTTAAAATCGAGATGATGCTTCCGTAAATACCATCGGTCTTCGAAAAGTCTGAGAGACTGGTTTAAAATAATACAATCATCGCACGTGTTCCTGATTAAAAGATCAGCTGTCCTGAATATCATATCTACAGATGGTTGGTTGGCAGGTAAGGTTCATAATGCATTAGAAAAACTGTCCTACAGGTGTAGCGAAAATCTAAAACATGACAGCTGCCAGATAAACTTACTTTTATGTTTTCCTTGTGTGATATTGAAATTAACAGTCATCTTGATAAAGTGGAGATTTTTCTTTGATCCATCTTCCTTCCAACGTTTATCATGCTTCGTTGCTCTGCACATACTTGGCTAATGTGTGGAGCGCATGGAATGCGGTGTCACTCACTGACTAATTCATTTTACCTTTGAGGAAAACCGAAAGCAAAGCGGAGGGGATTTTGAGCAAGAAATTAGAATGAAGCGGTCGGAGTGGTAGAAGGCTTGGGGCGGAGAAGAGCTAATTGTAGAAATTGTTGGAGTGAAGCAGAATGGTAAAGGACTGGAAAGGAACACGATGCTCGAAACAGCTGCACGAAAATTGTCTTTGCGGTTAATATGATTGGTCGCCTAATTAGATTATTGCAGACAAAAGAAAGACATGTATTAGATGAACTGCACGATACTATATGGTATTGCATATCATATTATTAGGTCTTCATGCCATGTTGACAATCATTACTATCACATAATGATATTGTACACATAGTTGATGCGTGAAGTTGCTCGATTTCATTGTAGAATTCACACCAGTTTGTCTCGTCTCCCGAAGAATAAGTTTGCTGCTAAAAATGTTTACATTTTATTGCTAAACAATATGTATGAGCTTTCGCGAGCCGGCTCGCATTGTCAAGGAGTGAGGTAGGAGTGAGGGCACTTCAACGTCTGGCTATTTCGTGTCTTCAATTGAGTGCTGGTCTTTGTTCTTCAATATGATTGGCTTCTTAAAGTCTCGTCTCTATCCGTGATCTGCATCTGTGAATAATGTCTAAATGAAAGTTTGTGATCTTTTCTATTTTTAGAGCAAGTTTTCTTTTTTAGCAATAAAGTGCAAATATTTTTAGCAGCAAACTTATTCTTTGGGAAACGAGACAAACTGGTGTGATATCCACAATGAAATATTGTGCACACTTCGGTTCTCACTCAAATTGTTTCTGCCTTCAGCTGAGTTCGAGATATTTTCTTGTTTTCGATTATTACATGTCAAAACATGTAAATTTCAGAATATTTTTTACAATCACAATTTTACAGAGAATATAACTCCTTTACTGATCCACGAATTTCTGCATACTTGTTTATGGAACTCAGCATGAAGCAATGCATATGAATGCATCTCCTACTTGATAGAAAATTGACAATACACATTGCACTTCTGGAGCAAATGCAGCGCCGTCTAACCCGGAATATTTATAGAATTGCCAATCGCCTGCGATGATCGCCTCAAAGCCCTTGGCGTATCGGCCTTTACTCAATTACTTCTCCCAACACACCATTGATAACTGGAATTCTCTCCGAAATGAAATCGCAAGATCTTCTCTGAAGTCCTTTAAAGCCCAATGCTACTGAGCAAATGCTTTCCTTTGATGCTTCTAGCACCTATTGGCGCATGCTATTGATCGCATAATAGATAGGAGGAGAATTCGAGGTTAACGATTAGAACCTCAATACTTTGGCAAACGAGAACATGAAAAGCAAACCACACGTTTAGATAGAATTTGTTTTCCTAATGAAGCTACAGCATGTGCGCTTGTAACAAAAGAGCATGCAACATATGAAATTCAATACCATGTTACTCAAAATGCAAAAGTAGCCGCTCGGGACTTATTATATGTTTATAAAATATGTCAACCCCTTGATAAACAGACGACGTAGAATTCGAATCACGTTATTCCTACACGTGTCAACAAGTCTTCTAGATTATTCTGTTTTCTAGGACGTCGGGAAAAGACACTTAAATTCAACTCGCGTCTTATTACATGCGAAGAAAATTTTAATAAGGAGAAAATGTAGCATTTATTCACAAAAAGGGAAAATAACTTTCAGTGGCATTGAAAATAACTCATTGTTGAGTTTACTTTGGACAAAACATACAGGAATCGCTTCCTTCATTTCCGTATCATCAATTTTCAAACACTAAATAACAAATTCGACTCTACGATGTTGAAAGCAGTGGACAATGAATCAAATTTAAAACTTAAAAATCTAGTTATGAATTTTAGAAAAAGTTTAGAGATTACAGCGTAATTCATTTTACAAACTATACAGTATTAGCATTTTATAATTGTGAAGAGTTGCTTTTACTGTTTGCATTTTAGAGAAGTTTGACCATTAAGTGCATCTTAGCCAAGCTGTCTTCGAAGTCAATCTCGAATAATGTCAGCATTGATAGAGTGGGGTCGTGCCGGTTCTTGCTCTCACAACTTCTGTGTATACTTATTGGATTAAATAGGTGTTTCTCTACATTTCAACGTCGAAAATTATATGTCCGCTATCCTTAGATCATCAAGAATCCTTTAGTGTCAACGGCGATTATTCTTGTGGACCGGATTATGTGTATTTCCGTAAAATTCATCTCCATCGCGTCCATTCGCTGAGTATTGTTCAGTGCGTCGGAAAGCTTTGTCATCGAAGAGATTCCTGACCAGTTGATAAGTGAATGCACCAGACTTTACTGGAATCAACTTATTACCATCTAATATCACCGTCTTAAGCAGTGGTTCAGTGAAATAACGGATCAACTACCATATACAATGTCTGCGGTTCAAACTTGAGCTTTATCAAAAATTTTGTTTCACACAAGATTATTTTGTGAAACATGCCATCAAGTAATAGCAATGTTTGAAATGGCCATAGTTTATGATCTCAATCAAAACCTTTTACCTTGGACGACATCAGAGATGTCGTCGATAAAGCAAAACACGAACTTTCGAATAGCATCGAGTCATTGAAATCAGTTGTTTTAGACTTGAAAAATATCATAAGTGGGTTAGCATCCAAAGTCTTTGAGTTAGAAGAATCAAATAAGCGTCTTCAAGAAATGTGCGATTCACTTGAACTTCAAGTCTCAGGCATAGACAATACAAGCAAGAATATGTGCATGGATATTGCAAGCGAAACAGAAGAAAGAATCAACAGACGACGCTGTAACATTATAATTTCCGGTCTATCGGAATCACATGGAGACTCTGTGGAGGCTGTAATTGTAAATGACACGAAAAAGGTTGGAGCGCTTATTAGCAAACTGACGGGATGTAATCCATATGATGCGATACTCAATGTCAAACGCATTGGAAAAATTGCACCACATAAACCGAGATTGTTGAGAGTTGTTTGCAAGGATGTGGAAATCAGAAATAAGATTCAAAGAAATGCAAAGAAACTGAGATCAATCAGTGAATACACGAAGATCTTCATCAATCCTGATCGCACACCTTATCAACAACACGCGTTTCGTGAATTGCGCCTAGAGCTAGAAAAGAGACGAAATAACAACGAAGATGTGATAATTTTCAGAGACCAAATTGTCCTTAGAAGCTCAGCACAGAATTCTCAAAACGGTTTTTAACTGACCCCAAAATTTACATTGAACACCTGCCCTCAATCTTTCTGTCGAATGTTCAATCAATTCACCGAAAGCTTGATGATCTTTTATGTTAGAGCAATACACTTTCGCCTGATATTATTGCGTTATGCGAAACGTGGTTAACGGAGTATACTTCCGATGAGGAAATCGCCCTTCCTGGATATGGTGCGCCTTTCAGATGCGACAGATTGGATCGTCGGGGCGGAGGAGTCTGCATATACATCAAGAATTATTTAAGAGTGGACGAGTTATTCCTAAACGATGCTCAAACATTGTTGAATGTAAGTGGTTGTCTCTACCGAAATGGAACATTGTTTTGCTGGTTATTTACGTACCTCCAAATCTTGTAAAGAGGCAATATACCGAAATCGATGAATACGAGTATGTGATTCAGTCTGCAGAAACCCTTCTGGATAATTTGAACTCGTCAAAACTGATTATCTGAGGTGATTTAAATCAGTTACCGTGTTCCTCTATTTCTCACACGCTGGGATTTCGGCAAACAGTCAACATGCCAACAAGACAGAACTCAATCTTATATAAGATCTTGATCGACTGCTCACTCATGCATCTGTATAATGAACCCATCATTTGTCCAAATTTAGGTAAATGGATCATCGCAGCGTGTTCCTGAAGTCAGTAACTGGTATGTCGACATGTAAATCGGTGCATAAAGTAATGGATTTGCGTCAAAGTGACATCGATGCGGCATTCACGTTTCTCAGCGAATACCCCTGGCACAAATTCTACCTAAATAACAATGGTTTGGAAGATAAGTGCGAGATGTTTTACTCAATAATATCGGAAGCAACATTGACTATACCATACACATTGGTAGAAATGCATGACAATGATCGACCATGAAGCTAAAGCATTTAATCAACTTACGTTATGAAGCATTCCGTACATGTCAATATTCGAATTATGAACATTACAAAGAAAAAGTCAGAAAAGAAATTACTCAAGCAAAAGAAAGCTGGAAATTAAGAATTCAAAGGTCAAAGACTGGTATGTGGAAGGCAGCCGATATGTTCAGTGGAAAGAAACTCGTTGCTGACAACGTATTATGCAGAATCATGAATAAATTCCATTCGAGCTATGAAGCAGCTAACGCTATGAATGAAACTTTCGTGAGAAATTTCTCAGTGCCTTCAGATTTTTTGGAAATTGAAGATAAAGTCATACCTTATACCAGTAATCAAGTGTGGCAGTCGAACATTGACGTTGCAACTACCTTTCATTATCTGTCCAAGATTGATGCCAAGAAGGCCAGCGGCAGTGATGGAATACCCTCTCGCTTCATCAAGGATTGTGCTTCTGTGTTGGCGCCTCCTTTAACTCACATGTTTGCCCTATGTCTGGAGAACTTTGACCTCCCAAATAAATGGAAATTAGCGTCAATTATCCCTGCACCAAAGCCTCGAGCATAGACCGTTGCTGACCTGCGTCCGATTTCCCTCACTCTTATCTTTGCAAAAGTACTGGAGAGAATCCTGATTAATTCCATCAAACCCTGTCTCCTGAATGCTTATGGCGATAACCAACACGGATTCAGACCACACTCATCAACACTAAGCGCTCACATCAGAATGCATGACCTAATTACAAAAGAACTGGAAAAGCCCGATATAACAGCTGCCGCATTACTATCTTTGGACCTCAGTAAAGCATTCGACCGACTATCTCATACATCTTTGATCAATAACCTAATGTCATCTAATATACCAAAATCATTTGTGCAAATGTGCGTTGGATTTCTAAGAAATCGTCGTCAACAAGTCGTCCTTCGTCGTCAGTTTATGAGCGGAATAGGGGATGTATTATCAGGTGTTCCGCAAGGGTCAGCTCTTTCCCCTTATCTTTTCGCAATTCATATCAGTTCATTGTCACCATCTCTCCCATACTCGCATATTATCAAATATGCGGATGACATTCCCTTTGTTCTAGCATTTACTGATCAGTCTTATGTGGAACAATCCATACGATCTGAAATCGAGAACACGAGAAAATGGTGCATTCATAATAGACTACGCATTAATGAGACAAAGACGAGTGCCATGGCTATTCCTAAGAGTAAAGTGGATGTTCCTCTTTCAAACATGTGTTCCTGCGAAGAGATGATAATCCTTGGTGTCACAATACAATCAACCCTGAAATGGACTGAGCATATTAATGAGATAGTGAAGAGAGCTAGCAGCCTTTATATGTCATTCGCCGACTCCGAGAGTATCTAAGGAACAGCTGATTTTGGTATACAACGCATTTATCTGAAATGTATTGGAGTACAACTCCCATTTATTTGTCGGTCTCGGTTCCCAGGACAACAGGCGACTCGAAAAGGTACACGAAAGGGCGCACCGGACAATCTGTGGTCCATCATGTGAATGCGGTGAATTCACTCCTTTACATATTCGACGGAACCATCGAGCCATGAAGGTTTTCATGGATCTAAGTATCAGTGATAATATACTACACGATATGTTTCCGAACTTTCATCGTTTCTCGCGTTATGTCATCATGCCACCGTCTAGCACACAACGACGAAGAATTTGTTTATCCCCTTTTGTAGCTCTATGTACAATCGAATGTATGCTAAGTGACACCTGAGTCTTAATTTCGTATTCATTCATGTGTAACTGAAAACCACACTTTACATGTGCACCACTTGAACTTTTCCTTTTCAAACTGATGTATCTCACAATGTATTTATTTGATTTTTATTACTTCAATAAACGCATAACATCATCATCAATAGAAAGTGAGTTAAATACGCTTGCATTGAGAGTTTTGACGACCATCATGATTCATGATTAACAGCTGCAACCTACCACTGCGGAACCAACAGCGGCTCCATTATTCGCGGCATACATTACACATGGCGGAATTCTATTCTACGAACTTCTAACTTATTTACTTCAGCCTCCTGATCATAAATTTGGGCTCAGATTCCACAAAATTGCAGTCTTGTATGATAAATTTAAGTTTAAATTTATGGTTCGGTCAAATTTTTAACCTTGTCTCAAGGGCTTCTCCTTTGCATGATAGTCAATATAGCGAACTTTGACGTACTTCTGATTCCTCAATTAGCCGCAATCAACAACTTAAGGAGACGAGATGACGTCACACGTGCCAGTGATCTGATACGCCACTATCAGCATGCTAGGTGACGAATCAGTTAGGCGCAATAGGATCAACGCACAAGGAGAAAATGAACTGAGGAATTTCGAGATCCAAAGTCATGAGAGGAAATCACTTGTTTATGTTCTTTAAAACATACAAAATGTCTAACATGGCACAATACTGAGCATACATGTGCACAAACAAAACGGACGATCCTAAGAAACTTGGCTTCCATAACATTCCGAAAAACAGAAAAAATAGAAGTGTAGTAGCATTACACGAGTTCATATTAAACTATTAAACCGACGAGGCACACTGTTGCATATTCTGAACGCCTCAAATAAAATTATAAAATTAAAGATCTAAGATATACAAAGTGTGATGTTCAAGGAATATTGCAAAATCAGACAGCCTTTATTCCACTTGAGTAAGCCATGCTTCAAAATAAGACGCAAATTTTCTCTCGCTAAAAGACGTACATGTTCTACAAAAACTGAATAAACAGTAGTACAGTAGTACCTGTCTATAACGACCACCCTCTGCCAAGCAAATAAAGTCGTTATAGACAGGTTACCGTTGTTTGCAGGTAAAGTTTTGGCTACTTTTTGTATGATATATGACATTATATCAATATCCAATCATAAGCTTACGCGTACTCTCAAGTCCAACAGAGCATGATTCCACGAATGATATTAGCTGTTATAGTTTCAGAAGCTATAAAATTATCTTTTCAAAGGGCCTATTATGCAAGATTTAATAAAAATTTAGAAAACTGTATAGAAATATAAGAAAAATGTGATACACAAACATAGCCTAAGTATAAAGCACATTAATCAATGAGAAAATGTGATGATACAGTGTACTAGGCACTGTAAGTCGACATTATGTAAAACTATAAGATTATGCTACCGGTATAATTATGTAGAATAAATTCATATGTAGGCCGATTACAGCATGTACATGTATGTATATTCGATTGTGTTTTTAGCATACAAGTTAACTTTCTCCGATAATATATGCGTCATGTAGTGCCAGTACACTTAAGCCGACATAACATGCACAATATGCATGTACATAAACACATCGAAGCATCAAATAATACATGTTTGTCAGTTATTAATAGATAAAGTTAGGGAAACATCTATACGTATATAGACAAGGATCAGAGAAGAATTTGCCAAAATAATGAGGTCGCAAGTCGCGTTAGACAGGAAGTCGTTATGCTCAGCTTGAATTATATAGGATATGTAGTCATTTTGCAACGGTGACAAATTTTTTTGTTCGCAATCGACAGGAAGCTGCTAAAAGCAGGGTCGTTTATGACAGGGACTATTGTACTATCGACTAATTTTCGAGACGAACAACAAATTTCTTCAGATGAAATGGATATGGATTTCGATAGTTACCATGCGATGCATGACTCTTCAGAAAGTGTACAGAGTCAAGCTGCTGCAGTTCGTCTAACGTTTGATGATCCAGATAATTACCTTTTGTGTTGATTTGCATAGTACCGGTACATTTTTTGTACTTATCCTATATTTCTGATACAGCAAATATACAACGAACAATTATTTTTCGCATTTTGCTTCTCACACCTTTAAATATGGAAGTGGTTCCACTAACTTCACGCAAGTCACCTACACAGTGTAGATATATACATATTCTTTGACGACTACAGCCGTGTAGATTATGATTCAACTGAGAAGATGCAGAAGTGAGCACACGTCCTTGGGTTGATGTAGTGTCCCTGCATGCCTACTTCCACTGTGGTATGTCAGGCTCTTAAAGGGTGGCCTCGGAACATGGCTACTTAAGGATCGAATTAGTTAGGCTGGATTGAGTTCCATTCCACAACTTCGAGCACCTTTAATAATTGATTTCAATATCGAGTTGGAATGTAAAAGTTTATCTCTTTATTTTCACTTTAAAGCATCACTTCGCATAGAATCCATTTTTTATACATTTGTTTCATCCACAACGACCCGGACACGGATATACATTTTTCGCCTTTGCGTATTCCGTATTGTTCAAACTTGGAACAAAAGCAGAAAAGTTCAGTTTTTCGTTGACAGTTCCATGGTCGAACTTTATTTGAATAAGGTGATTTTTCTTTTACCAGCATGATGAATATAATAAACACTGCCAATAAGCTGAACTTGAGACCAATCGATCCACATAGCCACTTGGCCACATGGCTCTCTTGGCTTTTTTGCTGACGAGCTTCACCGTGAGAAGGTGCAGTTCAAAACACAACGAAAATAATATTGTCTTTGAAATGAGTAATGACTGAAATACAAATGTGTTCACTTGTCTTCGATCTTCAATTAAAAATGATTGTACAACATCTTTATCACCATACACTTAAAATCGAGATGATGCTTCCGTAAATACCATTGGTCTTCGAAAAGTCTGAGAGACTGGTTTAAAATAATATAATCATCGCACGTGTTCCTGATTAAAAGATCAGCTGTCCTGAATATCATATCTACAGATGGTTGGTTGGCAGGTAAGTTTGATAATGCATTAGAAAAACTGTCCTACAGGTGTAGCGAAAATCTAAAACATGACAGCTGCCAGATAAACTTATTTTTATGTTTTCCTTGTGTGATATTGAAATTAACAGTCATCTTGATAAAGTGGAGATTTTTCTTTGATCCATCTTCCTTCTCCACGGAGTTGATGAGCATGATAGCCGCATACAGAAGACTTTTCATGTCGCAAGTGATTCAAAAGAACAGGGGTGTCTTCTTAGGTTTATTGGCTAAAAGAATTACTAAAAACAATATGTACAGGCCCAACGTTTCGCCTGTTCACGCTTCCTCAGGGGCAAAACAGATAAGACCTACGGCTAAAATCGTCAGTACAGCACAGGAGAGCGCTCTATCTTAGAGCGTTGTCCTTTTATACGTTCTGGTGCGGGGTGTGAGAATCAGAAATCGATCAATTCGTGTTTACGGTTTATCGTAGGCTTCAGGCATTTAATAAAACGAGCTTCACTCAACCGAGTGTCCACCGGACTCTTGCATTTTTCCAAGATATCTAATGTGAAGTCGTCAATAGAGGAAACCTGATAACAATTAATTCTGTGGTCAGCCAAAGCACTGCTGATATTACTATTGAAAGACCGACTGTGTTCATTGAAGCGCAATTTAAAAGGGCGACTTGTCTGCCCGACGTACGTATTGTGGCAAAAATTGCAAGTAAACTTGTAAACTAAAAATTTGCTCGAACAAGTGTAATTGCTGGGTAGGCGATTACAGGCAATACAATTTTCGTGCTTTTCAATTCTAGTGCTTCGTTTGCTATTATTTATTTACATAGGTTAGAGACTGTGGCCTTAAGCGAGTTGAAAAATAGATTTGATATTAGCCCGGATCTCTATGCTCGCTACATAGACGACATAATTATAGGCCCATTTGAAAAAGAATTTGACTTCTCCGTAATCTTGGACGTCTTCAATAGTATTAACGAAAACATTAAATTCACCATAGAGATTCCAGAAGAAGGAGTTTTAAACTTCCTGGATTTAAGCATTCACATAAAAGAAGGAGAACTGAATTACAGCTGGTTCGAAAAGCCTTTTCACTCCGGTACCTCTTTGCGTATAGATAGTTACGTTCCTAGTCACGTTAAAAATAACTACCTAAGGAATACAGTAGAATATGTTCAAAAAAGATGCAGCTCGCAAGCTTCTTTTGACAGTGCTAAGACCAAGTTAAAGAAAAAATTCCAACACAACGGTTTCTATGCCAACAGCATATTTAAAAATAAAAAGCACAAGCAAGAATCCAAGTCAAATAATAAAACCAATATCCTAAAAATTAAATACGTGAATGATAGCACCAGCCGTCAAATTCGCACCCTCATCAGAAATTATGACTTACCTGTATCATTGGTACATGTCCCTAACTCTAACTTATATAATAATCTTCAATGCAAACCTAGAATGCACGAAAAGCACGAAAATTGTATTGCCTATAATCGCCTACCCAGCAATTACACTTGTTCGAGCAAATTTTTAGTTTACAAGTTTACTTGCAATTTTTGCCACAATACGTACGTCGGGCAGACAAGTCGCCCTTTTAAATTGCGCTTCAATGAACACAGTCGGTCTTTCATAGTAAAATCAGCAGTGCTTTGGCTGACCACAGAATTAATTGTTATCAGGTTTCCTCTATTGACGACTTCACATTAGATATCTTGGAAAAATGCAAGAGTCCGGTGGACACTCGGTTGAGTGAAGCTCGTTTTATTAAATGCCTGAAGCCTACAATAAACCGTAAACACGAATTGATCGATTTCTGATTCTCACACCCCGCACCAGAACGTATAAAAGGACAACGCTCTAAGATAGAGCGCTCTCCTGTGCTGTACTGACGATTTTAGCCGTAGGTCTTATCTGTTTTGCCCCTGAGGAAGCGTGAACAGGCGAAACGTTGGGCCTGTACATATTGTTTTTTAGTAATTCTTTTAGCCAATAAACCTAAGAAGACACCCCTGTTCTTTTGAATC
>CAJQUW010004204.1:0-21209 GCA_907163375.1 Prostheceraeus crozeri | reverse complement strand
AAATTTTGAATGTATAATCTAGCAAGATCCCCAACAGGGAAATATGAAATTTTTAAAATCTAACTGCCATCTTATCACAGTGCCAATTTGGTGCATGTTAAAAACATCTCACATCTCAGTCATTCCGATAAAGTGAGCATGAGAGCAGAAATCATAATTGTCATCATGAATACATGCTGTAGATAGCGACGGACTTATTGCCAACTTGTCGCGCTGTGAGCGGAAAGTAATCACAGAAAAGGCTTTAACAGCGTGAATGGGAAATTAGGGAAGTGTGCTATCTTCTTAATATTACATCAATGACTATCTGACTATTTTAGCTTCATATTCCTCATCCACATTAAAAAATGTGTCGGGTGGCAGCTGTCCATTGATTGGCCTTCGCACTTCACCGCATACATGAGAATTCTCCGTACTGGGTGCGGAATTCCGTACTGAGGAGGGTCGATCTGATGTGTTCACGGGAAGCGCTCAAAATGGAATAAAATCTAGGGGTAAGAGAGTTAAGGTAGGAGTAAACCTGATATAGAACACAAGAGTGGATCACGAATCAATATGATTCTTTATAGTCAGATAAATAACATCTACAATAAGACATTGCACTGCAAGTTTCACAAAAGTCGTATAGGTATGATAAATGTTAATTCGGATCATCCTTATAAGCAGTTTATGATGCACCGACACGTGATCGTTTTTATTCTGGGAACATTTACGATATAAATGTTAACTTTTTTTTAAGCCTTCAATTAACGTTTATTTTGAAAATACATAATCAAGTTCTTTTTACAGGCAGAGTAAATTTAAAAGTCACAAGACATAGTCAATTTCACTAAGAGGTCTCGATCGAGGTATGCATGACATAATGCTAGTTGCATTTCCCCTTTGAACGGCTAAGCTCAGATCTGCTTTCCAGGAACTGAAGTTTGCTTCTGGGCTCTATCTTCTCCGGTGACTTCACTTATTGCGTACTTCCGAGCATCCTCACGAGGGCTCGAGCGTCAGTTCCCCATGCTCCGAGAGTCTCCATCGCAAAAGGACAAAAGCAAAAATCATGAGCTAGACTCTCATACTTCCGTCGCTTCTTATCTTCTGCTTTCGATGCCAGAATTCCTCCACCTTGTCCTTGAATTTGGGATGTTGCTAGTGGCGAAGTGTATCCACGCATGTTGAATGCCCACATTAAAGCGCTCTACCGGACTTCCAAGGTATCAGAGTCCACGCCATCCGGTCTTTTGCCGTCATCGACGACTAAGGCCATGAGGTTCAAGGACAGCAGGTATCCCGCGCGGTTGGCAAATGATCGTCTGAATAAATGTCATTTTGGCTTCACACTGTGTCGACATAATTGTCGTACCACTGGTTCTTTCAGTTTACAACCTCAAACCGTGATTCTGCCGTAAAGATCGACGTCGGCACCACATCTGGCATTTGCGTGAGGGTAAAACACACAGGAGCTCCTAGTCGTAGAGCGATGGCAATTCGCAGATTCTCGTTGTTGAGTTTGAGGCCCAAAACATGAAATTGGGATTGAATTCAACCATTCACCCGCGTCTGGAGAAGATACGCATAAGCAAGCGACTTCTGTTTACTGGTCGGATATTAGGCTGCAAGAATTTTCTCAAAGTTTGTCGTCGAATTAATGGTTTGTACCCCATGAACGTTGGCTAATAGAACCTCAATTGATGGGTCTGGGCTCCTTTGACTTGAAGCTTTACTTTCCAAAGAATGAAGGCGTCCCAAGCTTTTCCTGATACAGATTGGAAACCAGGTAAAACATCTCGTAGAAAAGCTTTCTACACCGTGTGTAAGATGGCATGAAAAGCCGGAAGTGGCCACGTCCGTTGCCCGTCTAAGACCCAAACCTCCCTTTGAGACAGGGAAAAAAGCTTGATCACAGACCGAGAAGACAATGAGCAGTTTGAGTTATGTTCCTCTTAAAGCACTTCGTTGAAGATCATCGAATCGAATTAACAAAATGGAGGCGATTGATAAAATGAGGGAATGTTCGCAAAATGATATAAAAGGTTTCGGTATTGAGAAACAGTTTTTTCAAAATGTAGAAAGCACTGTGGGAGTCAATATCACTTAGACGATCAATGAGTTATTTATGATAGAATTGAGTTTGTCCGTGAACTACCGACCCGGCACTTTGAGGGAAAAGAGGCGATCCCAGGAGTGTAGCATCTATCAGTGAAATAGCCCTTCATATGATGGAAAAAGGAGGATTGTGACAGTAAGGTTGTTAGAGACATTGGGGTCATACACCTCACACTTTTGAAGTTCATGCTTAGCACCGAGGTCCGCCTGGAGTAGACAATGATTGTGTTCAGATCCTTTGTCACTTCAGCCACAGTGCCTGCGATACACCATCGTCGTTCTAAGTACCAACAATTGAATTTACTTGTCCAAAACTTTTGACCATATCATTTATCGCCAAGGAGAAACCGACCGGACCCATAGGGTCACCCTGTTGCATGCCTTCCCTCGATAAAAGGATTTCACCATCAATAAAAAGGTTAGTGTCGTTATTGTACATTTGCCACATAAAAGGAAAAATACTGCTATGCTCTTTCTTTGAACTTATGCAGAATTCATATCCCTTCTAATAGTAATGGGAAGGCGTTTGGAAGGAGAAAAGTCAACTTTGATCATCAACGAAGGGTTTCGTTGATCAACAATTTCTCTTTCAAATACATTTTCGTATTGTGTGTACTATGGCAGTCCGCACCTTTTGGTGAGCCAACACCCCCCTGATTGGGAATAAAAAGGAGGCTTTTTTGTTCAATTCTTTGATGGTCTTTTCGAGCTGCAATTTTACTGTAAGTCTGCGATACACAGTTCCCACTGACAATTGGGCGTACGTCATTGTTTGTGTTTTGACAGTGCAAAAAAGCGACGAACCATACAAAAAGGGAATGATTTTCAGTAGGAAACCATGCCAGCGAAGCATCCTAATTATGCTCAGTCCCTTGTAATTGCCCGGCCAACAAACGACTACCTGGATCTTCCACACAAGTTTTTGCAGATAAGGTCTTATCAAATGGTTGATGTTCGAGCAGGTCCGGTCCACTGGCAGAACCCGGAGGAAAACTAGATATAGCTCGAAAACGAACTTCAGCTTCATCACATTGTAAGGGATTGTTGAAATCTCTCATTTAGTTTGATAATGGGTAAATCGGAATTAAGATTTTACCGTGGAGGGTGCTTTTCTAGTTTATCCTTATTGAGAGTTTCTTCGTTCGCTTGGTAAGAATATTATCGTCTAAGGAAAGAATCCGAATAGCACCTTTGACATCTCCCCTTTTCTATTTTCCTTTGAGCCAATTTTTGTGCGCTTCTCCTTGGAAAAGATAGATTCTTTATTACGGGGAGAGACCTCTGTTTCGAATGGATACCAGAAAAGAGCTGGTGATAAATATGAAGCAATTCGTCTGTTGAAAGAATAGAGGAGAGGACCGTTGATGTCGGCTAGACGACTTGGGTTTAAATAGACATTGAGATGGGAAAACGTAAAAGATCTTATCCAAGTACGTCCAACGGTATTCATATCACACACCGATGCTATCAAGGTTTGAAGAGCGTTGTGCTGCTTGAACTCTTGATGCTTTGTGGGGATTCTGTACAGAACAGAACCTCTCTGGAAATTTTTGAAAATATCATCAAGTCACGATTGTCTTGGATTATTTACAGAGTTTGAAGATGCAGGTATGTGTAGAAAATCTATCGATCTCAACAGAAGGTCTAATCATTTGTTATCAAAGGTTTGCATTAGAATTACAGGTATGCTTCCGTAACGTAGAAAAATTCTTGTTGCAGGTATTGCAGACAACTCGCTTGTATTGACTGAAAAACGTATTGGGGATAGTATTTCGATCTGCCAAATGCATATTCACATGTTGGAAAAGGCTTTGATCTGATGAATAAGACCGGTTGCATTCCGATACTGGGCATAGGAATGTTAGAGTGGAAGACATGATACCAAAGGTTCGTGTTGAAAATATTAAAACTAGAGAATGTAGCAGCACGGATTCGAACCAGTGACTTCAGTGCAGTTGCGTCATGGCACTAACCACTCGGCTACTTCAGCTTTGGACGATTTGTATGTACACGTCGAAGATAATCCGAAAAAACGAAAAGTCGGTGCATAAACAGCACGATTGATTGATGGCAAGATGTGACCGGCAGACAAGGCTGCTAACGGTACACGCTTTGACGGACTGAACAGTTTTCAGCCAAGAGGTCAATGGGAAGATTGGCGCGATGTAGACGGATGAAGATCGGTGCGAGAATACTTCACGCGTTCAGATGTCATACACGGGAGATGTGTAGATGAAAACAGCGGACTTTTAGGGAAGGTAACGCCGACCAAGGCAGTGAATGAATAGAGAGATGCAATGAGATGCACACAGTTGATGAGTCAGCTGCAGAATTTAAAAAATTGAATTTTATGATAAAACCGTTGGAAACGCAAGAGCAATCATGGTCAGATAATGCACAGTATTACACGACGAATCAGATGATATAACTTTCTTCGTGAAAGGTGGCGATGAAGCGAAGAAAATTAGAGAAATCTCATAAACGCAGGTTGTCTAACGAGAGGAGAGATAAGACACAACCTCTCGCAAAGACGGCAATGTTAACTTAGGTTACACACTAATCTTATTCAGTTGAATCAGGAATTACAGGAATCTGATCATCTGAATGAATCAATCATTAATGAGCTGTAAATTGCAATTCTTAAAATCTTTTCTAAAATTTACACATCATCAAGCAATATGTAGTTTTGTCTTTGTCGAATGCATGTCAATTTCATGTGCTCGCTTTTCCAAAGGAGAGGAACTACCGGTAATTCATTGTCACAATAACATTGAGTGAATGATAAAAACATTTGGACAGCAATATGTCATAAATAAAACACTCGTATAACGACAAACACAGCCTCAGACACAATATTTCGTCTGTCATTTTAATCATCGCCATTTTTAATCATCATTTTCATTACTACTAAAAAATTCCGTACTGGGCGAAAGTCTCAATTTTCATGCGTGTTTCACAGTCACGGAGACCATGATGACCGCTACACGTATTTGGCCTCATGGTGCGCGAACGGTCGTGTTACTATTATTATTGATTTTTGACCGGTCAAAATCCGTAACATGGGTTTTAATAACATTTCCTTTTGCAGATACAATTCAATATGGATGAAGAAGATCCGTATGATTTTGAAGCCTATCTTTCGACAATCACACCAGGAAAGCTGAATAAAAAGAATTCAAAACAAGGAACAAAAGAGAAAACTTCGACAAAGCGACCGAAGCAGCGGAATGCATGGGGTGGAGTGTCCCGTAAAGTGACGACACCTGCACACAAGTTTTTCATCCAACCAACTAAGGTGAAAAGGAAGCCAAATCAGTCAGAATCGGTCATGGAAGAGGCAAGTATCATTATGAAATAGCAATAATGGCTTTATCTGCATGTCATAATGCATTCGGACATGGAAAGTAACGTATCTGTTCTATAAGAAACACAGAAAGCAAAATTACGGAATAAGCTTATTTAATGAAAGAGCAGCCATATCGAGGTGATTTGGATTTCACTCTATTGCTATCATTCCCTTTCCGACTCGTTATTGTAAATGAAATTCAAAGGATTTCTTCACTAAACTCGCACCTAGGCCATCACAAAACTCAACAAATTTATTTTTTCGGGTTAGGTCAAATATTCTACATAAGCGATCTTCAAACTTGATTTGTGTAATCATACGGCATTTTTTTTGATGTTACACCATGCAGGGTGTCACTAGCTCTCAAATGATTTTATCATGGTACATTATATATGCACTCAATAACACGGTCTTCGGTGCATGACCTTACAATTTCATTTGCTGATCGATTTCTTCACTCTACGCCACAAATCACACCTGCGTTCCCAAAGGCAGAACCATGAAGGCACAGGATTACCTTAATAATGTCATCCAGGACAAAGCTCCATCCTTTGTGTTACTCAGGAAATTTTGCAACAAAGCGGACACCCTGCCATTTTGCGAATTTGGTGAAATATTGGATATCTTATGCAGAATTTCGTCGTAAGCAGAAATTCTCAGGGAATTCCCCTGGCCTCAATTCGATTTAGAATTGGTGGGTTAAGGTGAAGAAATTGGTCAGCAGCGGAATTGCAGCTCACATAATGAACTAGCAGAGACTATCAAACAAGTGAGGTGTCAAGAAATCAAGAGTGTAGTCGTACACGTAGCCAATAAAAGTAAATCTACTAAAAGTTGACTTATCCTGACTCGCTCCATGTCCTCTCCTGTTTAATGATAGTGCAATATAATGCATTTGTTTGGAATTAGGTGTATTTAATCTTTAGCATAAATATTATTATGAAGATAATCTAACATTGATGACAGAGACAGTTGAAAGTAGTGATATTTGGGGAATGTACCAAAATTTTTCACAGGATAGTAGTCCACCTGTTGGGACTTATATCCCAAGCTAGAAAATTTCTTGTACAGCTTCGATTTGAAATGCTACCTACCTGAAAATATGTTACCATTAAGTCTGTGATACCGCTTGACTCGCTTATCATTTAGCAACTAAGCTTTCACAACTGCCTTCATCCAGAGCAAAAGCAACATCTGCTTCAGTGGTGCTTGAAAACGCTGGTCCAATGCTTATCACTTAAAATTGTGGCACGAATCTAGCGCTGCACCGGGTAGCGGATTACCGGCGATTCCGGCCGGATATTGAATGCGCAATGGCGACCTTATTTACCCGCGAGGAAATAAGTGGGGATGAATCATACTATGATTTGAGTATGAATTTTTCATACGTAGGGAAAGTGAAATTTTCATACTCAAATCATAGTATGAAAATTTCATATTATGATTTTACTGAATTTTTCATAATCAAATCATAGTATGAAATTTTCATACTATTGCTAAAAATTAGGTTTTCACACTTTTTTGCTTACAGAGGTAGCTGTTTATTTGCCAGAGAACATTTGTACAGTCGCTGCCGTGAACCGCGTCGCAAGACAGGTGAATCAAGAACCTAAAAATCAGTGGTGGAGCCGCAAAGAACAGGCAGATGACATCGATGAACTGACAAACGATGAAGACGAAGAAGATACTATTGTGAATGAGCTTGGTGATTCATCAGCTAAAGAAACTATTTCATTATTTGACGATCGAACCTAAGTCATTTTTCTTGTAGATGGTTTACTGTAAAGGCTGCATGGATTATATTTCCCAGTTGGTGTGGACTAAGAATAGTGAAAAAGTTTTGGAAATGCGTACTATTCTAATTCTAGTAATAATTAGTCATGAACCATCACAATGCATGATCTTCTTTCTTATTGAGTGCAATTTTCCAGCGTATTTCATCAACATTATAAACTCTTATTTGCATAATCGATCACAGTCTGTTAAAATCGGTACTACATTAAGTGAAGCTATGCAAGTAACATCAGGTGTACCACAAGGATCAGTGATGGGTCCCTTACTATTCACCAGTGTTTGTGGGAGCCTAAAAACGGTATCCGAAGACTCAAACATCGTCAAGTACATCGATGATGTGACCATATGCGCGCCAATATTCCTAAATTCTGACAATGATCACATCCATCATGAGAACGAAAACTTTTTGCAATGGACAAAAGCGAATGACCTTATCGTCAATTGCCGCAAATCAAAGTATCTCGTTGTTAAGAAAACAAGCACCTGTGTTCCTGTTTTACTTCCTGATCTTGAGCTGGTTCAAACTCACAAGATTCTTGGAGTGGTTTGGAGTCAAAATCTTTCTTGGGAATTTCATTTTGATTATGTGACTAGACTTTTTGCACAGAGACTTCATTGTCTCAGGGTCCTCAAGCGTTTCTTGACGAAGCATGATCTACTCAAGGTGTATAACGGACTGTTAAGATCAGTTGTTGAGTATGGTTCCCCATTATTTGTTGGTATGCCATCTGGTCTATCTGAAAGGTTAGAGAGGCTGCAACGAAGAGCTCACAGAGTCATTTGCGGGGATGGTTGTGATAACCAATGCTTGGAACCTTTAGCATCCCGCCGTATTCGATCTTCTGAAAGACTCTTTGACAAATGCCTCCATGAGTTGAACCCCCTAAATTGCTTGCTGCCACAATGTAGTAAGAGGTCACATCGTTTCCTTTTACCAGAACTCAATACTGTGCGTCGGTCATCTTCCTTCATCCCCTATATGGTTCGTCATTCTTGCGGATTTGTCTAAGCAATATGAAGACTTAAGAGCCATAGAAATTTGTGAATTATTTGTATTCAATTCCATATCTGACTTTTACTTTGTAACGTTTCGTGTTCAATGCTTGATTTTCATTCCTTCGAAATATACGACTATTATTATTATTATTATTATTAAACGAAAATTTAATATGCAGCGGTTCTCATTTGTAGCACACATCAATGCCCTTAATATTTAAGCTTGAAGATTGACAGAATGAGCTCAGATTTTAACACCTGAAACACTATTTCCTTTGCAGCCGCAAACATTGCGTTTCGCCTTCAAGAGCCCATCAGTACGGTTGGAGATGGTTCAAACTAGCATATGATATCGAAATGGTTGAGCAAGATAAAGAACGGCAGAACAGATTGATCTGCGTTTATTTATCATGGTTTTGCCGTGCGGCTGATAAATGATATATCGGTGTCAATGCCTTTGGCTGGGCATAATAGGGGGATATGTCCAGATTTAAAAAAATTAAGCTCTGAATAACTTTAGTCACCGTCACTGCTTTCTCCCAAAGTATTACAGATCTTGATTTTTATCAAGTGTATGCACAGTCTCCCCTATCTATTTACCCAGCCAGGATCATTGACACCGTGATCTTTCAGTTATCAGCCGCACGTCAAGGACAGGATAAATAAACGCAGATCAACCTGTTCGACCACTTGGATATCACACGCCCAATTTTGGCCCATTCAATCTATGCTGATGAGCTCTTGTTGGGCGAAAAAACGTCTACGCCAGCTAAGGAAACAGGTGTTTCAGCTGGTTAAGGATGTGGTTATTCTTCTATTCTACATGACCAGACAAAGTGGCACTCAGCTGTCAATCAATCGAAACATAAAGTTAAATGAAATTGTTCACCATGCAGCATAAAGTATATCCCTTTAAGCCAACTGGAGAAGTTTCAAGTTTCTACCACAGAAGTCGGTACTGTACTCACTAACCCTCCATGGACGAATGATGGATAAACGTTAACGAGTTAACAACGATTTCTTATAATCCATCGTCAGAATTTGACTGGTCTTTAGTGAAGAGTGCGCAAGTGCATTGTCTGCCTTTTATATATGTCTGCCTACTGAAAAACATGTGTTACTTATTTGTACTATAGAAAAGATTGTATTTTGCAACACTGAATTCTGATTTCTGTGCCTATTTTGAGAAGACATGCAACCGATGCCTTTCCGGGATATTATCAGTAGGTCCTAAGCTTGAAATATTCAGAATTTCCAGAAGGGAGGATTAAATTAAAGATTTTCTTGACATCATTTTTTACAAGTATTGATGCTGGGATGTGCCATTCATTCAATGAAAGACAGTTTATTAAATCCCAATTGATAATCACGATGTGAATAATTTATTCATCATATTCCGCTCATGCCATCATTCTCAGGCCTGATAACTTCCCCAGTTGACTTATGGGATGTACTATATTATTTTGTGTTTGTACCTTTATTTTGTAAAAGATTTTCTCTAATTTCTCTTGCTATAGAAAGCCTTCACAGTGTTTTGATCACTAGTATTATTCTATGAACTTGATGACTGTTCAGATTTATACTATGTAATTTTGGGAAACATTAGCTATCAAAGTCAAACGTATTTTCATTTTTTAAACGTTATTCCTGGAATGATAGATTAAATTATCATTTGAAGATCGGGATAGTATCCTTGGAAGAAGATTTGTTGCCAACACATCAACTGATTTGTTGTATAACCAGCATTGATAGTTATTTAATGGGAGAAGTGTCATTCATTAGTGAGAGGTTTGGATTCAGCAGTAAACGTTTGAAGGTCTGATTTTATGCATTTAACGTGCAAAATTAAAAATTTAAATTCCAAAAATGAAGAATTTATTATTATTATAAACTCTATCTCTTCGTAATCATGAACGTAAAGATTTCAATGATCAGCATAGGAAGAAAGGATATACACTGCAGAATGATTTAATACGGTTTAAAATAGATTATTACAATACGAAAATTCGCGCAGAATTTAGGCATGGAACGAACCCCTGCGCGGATGACAAATAGCAGCATGAAATTTTCATAGTATGATTTGCGTATGAAATTTTCAAACTACGAAATGCGTATGAAATCTTCATACTATGATTTGTGTACAAAAAATATTTCACTTTCATACTATGATCATAGTATGAAACATGCGTATGATCATCCCCTCTATTTCCTCGCGGGTACACTTTTATCTACTGGTGTAGTGTACATGTATTTCATTAATGGAAATCACAAAAATTTGAAATCACCAAGTATATCATATTCATGAAGTTAATAGCACAAGAATAAAAGATCGCTTCCGTTTCACAGTGTGACGAAAATGAACATTAATTTGGATTTCACATGAAGCGCTATTTATATTTCTGGTCGATTAATCTTTTTTTCAGAATCATGGTGAAAGCAATGGATGAACCTCCTTAATCTTGTGTGTCATCATTTGTGACATGTGGTTTATAGCGACGAGTATCTCGAAGGGAAGGAAGGGATGATAGTCTACAAAGACCAGAATTGTTGTAATTTCGTCACTTGATCGTGTGACATTATATTTCGAGTAATGCGCTGTAAATTTGATGTATTGAATACAATAAGATTCTATAGAATGCAGTCCTGTCGAATATTTGGTGAATATTGGGAACCTCCCACCATCCATATTTACTTTCCAATTTTAATTGCGTTGAAAATTTCATGGAAGTAAAATGTGATATCATAGTTTAGGATGACATATTTCTATGCTTCAGTTACAAGGCATTTCATTGGGTTGATCTAAAAAGGAATAACTTAGCCATTTTCCGATCTATTCACGCACAGTCGATAAAAGAAAATGAGATTATCACCCTTGGTCTTCGAAGGGATAACAACGATTCAACTTCTAGTCAATGATCTCAGCTCCTACGTCAGCTAATGACGCAACACTTCACTTGAGGGATAGGCATCAAGAAAACGGTGAGAGGGTTTTGTAGATCGCCGAAGTGTCTGTCATTCCTCATTATGCAATGTGGACTGTGACACACACTCATCAGGATGGACAACAAACGATGTTTCCATTCATGTTGAATAGAAGAATCAGAAGCACTTTTCACATTATGTGTTTAAAAAGAGGCAAATGACAACGCGAAATTAATGCGCACTCCACCGGGCTTCCGAATCATCGTTAAATCTGTGATGAGATAATATTTCCGTTTCGAGCAGTTGCATTTCGACATTTGTAACTTTTGCAGAAACATTACATAGATTTTCTCCTAGATCGTGACAATCGACAGAAAAGCAATTGAGAGAAGCCTATTTTGGAAACAATTTTGGAAATTATCTTGGAATCAGGAAGAAGTAATAGCGAGAAAGGAGAGGCATTTTCCAATATAATATCCAACAACAATGTCATGCAAGCATCTTCATTGAAATGACAGAATCGGGTGGTGAAGTACACTTGAAACTTGTCATACTACAGGTGTCAAGTCAATAGACGGAAAATATTGTAAACTGTCGCAATTGATAACTGCAGTGTAGTATGTCAAGTTCAATAGTGTACTCCACAACCCGATTCATTCCAATGAAGATGTTTGTATAACAAACGAAACGTGTCGACTTTGAAAAATTAATACTTAATCTCAGTTATTTCTTTCTATGTAATTTCATAAAAAATATTTATCGGAATTTTGGAACTGTACCAGCAATCCTCCTTTTGACATTTATTACGATAGTGAAAGTCTTTCGACACGCGTTGTGGAGATTTGATGACGGTAGTCACAGATCAGTTTGGGAGACATTTTATACGAGGTTTTCGCTTTCTTTATCATTCAGCACAAATCTCAAATTGGTCTTCATATCTTTTACAACTCGAAAAATTTGGTGGAGCACTTATATGGCTCATCCTTATGAGATAATATCGCAGACTTTTTCCGACATATTTCTTGTTATGTTGAGTTCGAGTCACAGACTTAGTAAATTCACCATGGTTTTGATGAGCAGCATTATAGATCTGACACGTTTCATCTATATATAGAAATACCGCTGAGTGACAAAGACAGGATCTTATAATATCAGAAATTTCATGAACTTCACATTTAGTGTAAAGTGATAAAACATGTGAAAGTCACATTTGAAATCAACAGCAATCTTCATCCTTATCGAAGTGCTGTAGTTGCAATCATTATGGATTGCTAGCACTGCGATGTAAAAGTACTTGATGATATTTTATGTATTCAAAGCAGATAAAAATAGAAAATCAGCATTTTTTTCCACTATAAACTGTGCTAACATTCGGCACGGATGCTTTCGGAGTACAAGTTGAATTCGTTATCTGGCTGATTATAGATTGAAAGCATTCTTCATAAATCTATTCTAAAAACATAAATGTAAGCTGCCTCGCAATAATAAGTTAGCTTAAAAACTGAACAACTTTGCAAATTTTGCGGCAACCTATGCTTTGCACACGAGCTAACTCAGATGCTGTTTTAATATGTGAATTTTCTATCCGACATTCTTGTGATCTTGAATTTCATCTGCTCAGTCAATCTGAAGTGAACACAGCAGCATGTGAAATGCAAGGATACAATTTAGGCAACGGCTCTCTTACCAGTGCATTCATTAATTGCTACCATTTGTTCGATCTAAATGCACATGGAACCTGATTCAAGATCTTATAGAAAAAAATATGTGCACTTCTTTCGAAAATTTCAAAAAAATTTACCGCAATCTCCTTTATTTTGATTGGAAATGCCTGCATGTGGTGTGACGCATAAGTGCATTATTTGATAGCGGATTATCTTTTCCACAGCCGAGTCCATCCATCGCGGAAGAAATCGTAGAATTCACTCTCCAGCCTCCGTTTGTTCCTGTTGATGACGACTCAGAGGAACCTGGCTGACCTTCTGCAGCTCGAACTCCCGTCATCTACGATGTTGATTTCCACTCCACATACGAAGCTGACTGCTGCTCCACTTATGAGGCCGCCTGGAGCTGAATGTCATCTCCCCGATAGCCGCTGACAATGGAACAATCATCTGTCACCGTTCTTGGTGAGCCAACTCTTATCATTATTTATTGAATTTAACACAGCACTAAAGCTTGTCTTTCATTTGTAGTGGAATCAAAAGCGAACAGTCCCAAAAAGAGAGAGGACGAGGCAGAAATGGAGTTGGGACACGCAGAGGCTGATAATCGTAAGTCTTTCCAGGACCTAAACGTATTGCATAAAATCTTAAGAATGTATGAGAATTCGTTTCCCATATAAAACATTTGGTGCTTAATGTTGATGAGAGATAGGGATATTTATGAGAATCGTATAATTCGGATGCATGAGTCTAGTTTCCATGAATTTCGACAGTTTGAAATATTTTCGCACATGCATGTTGAAAAGTCCACGCCGCAGACACCCATTGCCATGACGACTGCACATAAAGACAGGCGGCTTCTACTGGCTGACAGTACTTTTAATCATAGTGTCATTACACTATCTGACTGGGGGGGGGACTGATTTTGCCCGCGCCTATATATTTCAATGTTTCAAACTGCCATGTTCACTGTGCAGATAAAATGACATCATAAAGTTTCCTTTAGCCAACTGAATTTTACCTAGATTTCATGTTCTATTATCTGGCATTTAAAGTACAATTTTCTAACAGGTGATCTGCCGTGGAAAACATGTAAACCTACTTGTATATGAAAATAATGAAATTCAAAACCTTCAATTCCTTCTTTTACTTAAATTTGTTTATTTGAATTTCACGTGATAAATTCAAAGAAGTTCAATCATAATTCTATTTGTATTGTAGATATAAATGTAGCTGTACGTGACTAAGAATATTTGCATGATATGATAAAATGACCAAAATCTACATTTCTACATTTCAATAGCGGACAACATATTGAAAAGGAAATTCACTCAGGTGGGTTACTAGCAGTACAAGAGATGAAAAAAGAGTTTCAGTGAAGATAATCAAAAATTTTTCACTAGCTGCACCGAATGGATTTCCAGTTTTTTATCTGCCTTGAGTACAATTACACATAGGTTGTAATTTAAGATTATGCCTCAAAATGACATGTCTGACTTACGCATTGATGTTCATAACTTCCACTCTTCTATCCACTGAAATCTGACAAACATGTTTGATGCCATACACTTGCGCAGAAGTAGGATTGTTAGGATTTCGAATAATATGAAATCTGCCTTTTCAAGCTTACTTTATAAATGAAGTTGATTTTAAAACGCTGGTAATATTTCATATACGCTTAATGATGTGACAAGTTAAAAAAGGATTAAAAAATGTGACAAGTAGCCGATAATGGATCGAAGCATCAGAGGATCTTTCATCATGTTATTCTTTGTATCTGGAATTAGAGATGAATTTCAGAGGGCGGGCAGAATCCTCCATGTCATACATGAACCTGCTGAGGAAGTCGTTGTCAAACAGATATCGATTTATATGAGCAATGATTACTTGAGTGTCTCCACGAATCCGTTGCTTTCGTTCGGGAAAGGACATCATCTTCGGGTATTACATCATTTGATCGTCGTGCACCACATTTTTTGCACGGAGTTCAACAGGGTGTCCGCGTCCCCTGGAAAACACCTGGAAAACTCCTGGAAATTATGAGACTAATTAAAGCACTAATTGCAAGGTGTTGAAGTCACACTCCATGGTTTAAGTGTTTTCTATTTTTCCAGATTTTATTCTTCATATCTCTACTTATTTGTTACAATTATAGCCTTCATTCGCATACAATTTTTTTGTTTTTAGATTATTTCAGTGACTGGAATCTCCTATCATAACGCATACATAAGTGATGGCAGCAAACAGGAGGATCATGATAATAGGCTGTACTCGTAATTGAGAAACGCACTCCCTTGAATTTCTGCTGATCCGTTAATTAAAAAGGTAAAGAAAAAACAGCTTTCATTCGACGTTTCGGGTCCAGAACCTTCTTCATAGAGTACAAAACAGGCTCCTGCTTTATACTCTATGAAGAAGGGTCTGGGCCCGATATGTCGAGTAAAAGCTGTTTTTTCTTTACCTTTTTAATTAACGGATCTGCAGAAATTCAAGGGAGTGCGTTTCTCGATTACGAGTACAGCCTATTATAACGCATACAACATGAATGAGACTTAACTGCGTGGCATGGTTAACTCAGGGTGTCAACTCGATCATATATTCGTATATTTGTCCTATATTTTTTCATTTATCCTATATATCCTATATTTATCCTATATTTCCTTGAAAGGTCCTATATTATCCGATATTTCTAAATTGAAAACCAATCAATATGGAGTTAAGGCATTTATTCACGATTTATGTAAGTATTAATGAATGAATTGAGCCTTGATGTATAATTACTCACATACTCATACTTGTAGGATGAATGATATTATAAAAATTATTCTAATCGATGTTTGTATGCAAATATTGAAGATGTCATAACATCTTAAGCTGTAAATAAATTTACATATAGAATGGCTGATAACAGGAGGTAATTTCTCATAGTTAATGAAAACAATTGCGACTCTCTTTAACTGTTTATTGCCGAAAATGAAATTACGCTAAAAATATGTACATATTTTTTAGCGTAATTTTCTTTCTTCTGCAATTACAGGAAATCAAATTGCCCTGTGCAGACTCGGTGCTGTGACGAATAAGTCTGCTGCTGCACCCTTGCATGTCGTTAAAGGCGACTGATAGGACTAAATTTTCATAATCCCATTAAAATATAGAATCAGTGTGATTGCAAGTAGGGAATTTAATATAGGTTATGTTATGTCGCTATATATCCAATTCAGTCATAAAATACTGATTGAACATAAAATTTCTATTCATTCGAACAATCTTGAAAGATTTATGCCTGCATGTAACATAAGATTTCATATGCATTATATTTGTCATATATGTGCCTTTCGTCGATGCATGTACGTACATGTGTGCTTACAAAATGCTTTCTTTGTAGAAACCGGTTTGGTATACAAAAACTCTACCCGAATAAGTCCACGCGATGCCGAAAGCAAAGACAAAGTTTCAGGAACACTGGTTGAAAGAAAAGGATAGACATGGCCATTTATTAAGCAAATGGTGCGTTCGAGGGAAAGATGAACATCATGCATTGTGTCTTGCCTGTAACAAGCAAATTGTTTGCGATAATGCAGGTTTATCACAAGTAAAGCAACATGCTGAAACTCAAGGACACGTGAAACTCTTCAAATCAACATCTGATTATGTTCAATCAAGGATCAAACTTCAACCTCAATCTAGTTCCTCTACAAAGTCAAGTTTGGGCATCAGTATAATTAACGACCACGTCACAGCGGCTGAAGTAATTTGGGCAGGAAAGAGTGCAGTTTCGAACTATAGTTTCAGGTCATCTGATGGAATTGCTGAAACTTTCCAAGCAATGTTTAAATGTCCAATAGCGGGAAAGATTAAGTAGGACAAAAATGTCATACCTGTATTCTGACGGCCTTGGTCCAGTATTTAGAGAAGAGATGGTAGCCTATTTAGTTTCGTCAGGAGGCGCTTTCTCTTTACAATATGACGAAACAACAAATGTTCAAGTGAAAAAACAGATGGACCTTTTCTGCGATACTGGTCAACGAGCACAACGAAGTTTGGTGCCGCTATTATAAGTCTCTATTTTTTTGGTCATGCCCGTGGAAAAGTTGTCGCTGAAGCATTAATGAAGTCGATGAAGTTGATAATGTGCCAATAAGTAAGATGGTCGCTCTCGGAAATGATGGCCCAAATGTAAATAAAACAATATGGAGAGAAATGGAAAAAAGAGTGAAAGACGAAGGCAATAATGGATTGATAGATATCGGTACATGTAATGTTCATGTTATACACAATGCCTTTGCTAAGGGACTATCCGAGTATGGCGGCGATGTTGAGCAGCTAGCCGTGGACTTGTTCAGCTTGTTCAAATACTCTGCAGCAAGAAGAGAAGATTTCAAAGAAATCCAACTCGATTTGGAACTCGAAATTCAGATGTTCCATCAACATACTAACACACGCTGGTTGTCAATCGGTCCAAGTATTCGACGGATCCTCGATCAATGGACTGGAATATATCAATTCATTGATTCATTGCAGAAAGATTCGAAAAGCACTCCGAAGAGTATTGCCTTTAGAAGAACAGCCACGGCCCTTGGACCACTGAAGCAGGCAACACGTGTTCAGTTGCACTTTTTGGATTGTACTGTGAAGATCTTCGAAGAATTTTTTGAGATCTTTTCAGTCAAAAGAGCCAATGGTTCATCGATTATATGATGATATGTGCGCACTTCTGAAAACTTTGTTACTTCGATTCATCAAACCTGAAAAGCTGAAGGGAAAAGATGGAGTTGATTTAGCTTCTGTCGATCTTTCTAGGTCTCACCAACTTTCTGATGATGATATTTCAATCGGAGAACCCGCCAGAAAAGCTCTAGTAAAGCTGACTATGGACCAGCAAGCCAAATCATTGCTCGGTATGCGGGATTGTTTTTGTGCAATAGCATCATATCTGAAAACCAGGCTTCCCCTCGACAACAGAATTTTAAATGTCTCGGATTCCTCATCCACAGAAGACAAATATCGCCAATGTTGAAGATATCGCTCACGTGGCTCGAAAATTTCACTTGTCTGACTCGAACATCGTGACAGTCAAGGATGAATGGAAAGTATTATGCTTGGGTGATGACATGAAATTATTCTCATCCATTAATCGCGAGGACCATTTCTGGCGAGAAATTTTTATGTTAAAGCGGTCCGATGGTCAGCCCAAATATCCTTGTCTGACTGATGTAATCAAAACTGCCTTGGTTATTCCACATGGAAATGCAGATGTGGAAAGGGGATTATCTGTAAATAATTCATTTGTAACCGCAGGGCGATCTCTGCTCAGTGAGACAGTCATAAACGGTGTCAGAGCAACGAAAGATATGGTACAGTTTTGTGACCCTGAATTGAATCGACCAGAAAAATTGCCCTTGACAAAGAAAATAATCACCGCCGCAAGAGGAGCTCATTCGGAATACGTCATGAGGCTGGAAGCTGATCGCAAGAGAGAAGAAGAAAGAGAAGCAAAGAAACAAAAGCAGAAAGCTGAGATAGAGCTAATTGAGAAAGAGCGGCAACAATTGAAAGAAAAACAATCAAGCCTCCAGGAAAAAGAAGAAAAACTTCTTTTAAAAGAAAAGAAAACGAATGATGCGCTTGCAGCGGCACATGAACTTTTGAGTGATGGAAACAATAAATTGAGAGATGCATTGAAGAATGGAAATCTGCAGTATGCGGCAAACTGCACACTTGATGATAGACACTGGAACTCAAAAAACAAGAGAATTGACTACTACTCTCGAGGAAGTGAGACATAAGCAGAGAAGCTTAACTAACAAAAAGCGCAAACTCTCCGATAAGAATCTCAGTCTGCTGGAATCGATCAAAAAGTTCAAACCCGGTAATGCTGAATAATGGATTTGATTGTTTGAAACACAGATTAGTGAAATAACATTTTCTTTTGATAGAGTGTATTTTATAGTGACTTTCTTGACTTTCTATGACTATTTTTCTCAATTTTGTTATTGGTTTAACTACCTGGGGATGTCCTACATTTTGAAAACCTCAATTTTGCATGTAATCGTTTTTATAATAATTTTTTAGCTGAGGAGAGTATCCTGTGGTCACCATATTTGTTATATACTCGTAGTTATGTGGTCACACCATTCGAAATTTTTTTTCAAGATTTGTTAGTTGTGACATTTTGCAAAGATTTTTTTATCGTTCCATTGTTGAAATTGTTTTTACATTTATTTGTTAACTAATTGTATGAAAAATATGTTTGTGGAGGAACGGGATGGCTGTGAGGGGTATGGTGGAGGCCTTAAAAATAAATAAATAAATAAAACATTTATGTACAATGATGTGTGATATTTTCTTGAGATGGTAACCGATTTAGTCTTGACAACTTGATGAAATACTCTACAATTTATGATCATTGACTTATTAAATCGAATTTGAGGTGAAATACGTAGGATATTTACATTATGCGAAATCAAAAATAAGAAAAATTGGCTATTTTATAATATTGTGTACTGAAATTTGATCCTATATTTATCCTATATTTTTTGTTTCTCCGATCCTATATTCCTATATTTTCTGGATTATTTCGAGTTGACACCCTGTTAACTATGAACTGTTGTCGAACTCCTAATCGTTGTACAGTATGGTGAATTAGTAGCTGTGAATTCCCTCATAAACGCTGTGCGATTAACTGAACTAGAAGTTGTAAATTCCCTCATTAACATGTGTGTTATAGGGAACTAGGAGCCGTAAACTCCTTTATTAACGTCGTGTGGAATGGTGTACTATGAGCTGTAGACTCCCTCATTAACGTCGTGTGTTATAGGGAACTAGGAGCCTTAAACTCCTTTATTAACGACGTGTGGAACGGTGGACTATGAGCTGTAGACTCCCTCATTAACGTCGTGTGGTATGGGGAACTAAGAGCCGTAATCTAGGATTAATGCTATTACACACTTGATTGCCGTGTGGCAGAATCTACTGACGCAAAATTTCACGCCACTTTTCAAATTTTTGTCCTCAATAATATTCTCTTTGTAGGTGCCCATTTATAAATTACTCGGAGCAATTGAAAGGACATCTTTGATCTCATGCCGGCGCTTCATCCGTTCTTTATTGAGGCATAACACGGAACTGATTACATAGCTGTTAACGCGTCATGGATTGATAAGCTGCATGAATTACTCTGATCTGATTGGTAGTTGCACAACACATTCATTTTAAGAACTCTTCAAGCTGCATATGGACACAAACAGAAACATGTGAAAATATACAAGCAAAAGTTAAAACATGCAAGGTAAAAGACATAATACTGGAAAATAATAATGAAAATAATGAAGAAATGCCATAATTGTAGGCAAGCATTTGCAGTAACACAAAACAAAAATAAACTAAAGTGTAAATACTACATACCGGTAATCACAAAATGGTGGCAGTAAGTGAATCCGGTCCTTCTGAACACAGAGGGGAGGGTTAAACCCACTTGATGGCGACTCCTTCGGCGATAAAGAAGCTCATATGCTGATACCGGCATCGCTTGATCGAAAGTAAATCTTTAATGCTGCGATCGGCATGTCGTGGACAATCCTGCAGATGCTTCGTAATGCTGGAGTTGGGCGACTTGTTTGACCGAGGTCGAGAAGTTCCACACAAGATCCAGTTCGGTAAGTGGTCTTTCCCAAGGATTCGACTCCACTGCCCTACCAACACAACTTGGTATACAAATTTCTTTGTGGCTGCGGAGCAGCTTACGTAAAAAAGTGTAGTCGACCTTTGCGCGTCCGCGTGAAAGAGCACTTACCGAACTGGATCTTGTGTGGAACTTCTCGACCTCGATCAAACAAGTCGCCCAACTCCAGCATTACGAAGCATCTACAGGATTGTCCACGACATGCCGATCGCAGCATCAGCATACGAGCTCTTTATCGCCGAAGGAGTCGCCATCAAGTGGTTTAACCCTCCCCTCTGTGTTCAGAAGGACCGGATCTTTACTGCCACCATTTTGTGGATTACCGTTTTAGGTATGTATTTTAGTATTTACTTTAGTTTATTTTTGTTTTGTGTTACTGCAATAGCTTGCCTACATTATGCATTTCTTCATTATTTCATTATTAGTTTTCCAGTATTATGTACCTTTTACCTTGCATGTTTTAACTGTTTGCTTGTAATATTTTCACATGTTTTCTGGTTTGTGTCCCATATGCAGCTTGAAGAGTTCTTAAAATGAATGTGTTGTGTCAACTACCAATCAGATCAGAGTAATTCATGGCATGCTTATCAATCCATTACGCGTTAACAGCTATGTAATCAGTTTCCGTGTTATGCCTCAATAATTAGAAGAACGGATGCTAAGCGCCGGCATGAGATCAAAGATGTCCCTTTCAATTGCTCCGAGTAAT